>VDFB02193867.1:750618989-750664607 GCA_007258455.2 Sequoia sempervirens
TCTGATAATTATAAACATAGTTGCAATATTGATGAGTCCTCTTGTTGTAGTAATGATGATGACATTGAGTATGGTAAATTTTATGTTGATTGTGATTATCTTCATTAAGTAGAGATAGAATCATTTTCTGCAGATGAGAAATGTCTTGATAATGATGGGAATTTATGTTTGTTTGAAAAGGAACAACTTTCTTTCTATGAAGAAATTTCATATATGTGTACTAAACAATCTGAGGATGGGAATGAAGTTGAAAATGTGTCTATATGCTCTTCTAGTTATTACAGTGAATTTGAGTGCAATAATGACTTGAAGGATTTGGACCTTCATGCTGAGGATGCTCTTATGTCAAAACAAATGTAATGAAAAACCCTTTATTTGATGAGCCTCCATCTTCATCAATTGATAAAAATGGTGATCCTTATTGGTGCAGAGATAATCAACTCTTTGTTGAAGACTCTGATGATGCATCTGATGCAGAGTTAGAATATGGCCTTAAGCAAACAAAGCAATATGTTGATAGGCTCTCTAAGGGAATTTCCTATGAGTATTTTACATTTGATACAAATGTTACAAATGAGGTTGAGTACCATGATGCCAGCTACTTGGAGGAGTATGAACATTTTTAGTTTCCAACTCAGTTAGGAGGCATTTTGATGAAGCATGACAATGAGATGAATAACAAGGAATGTTATTTTTAGTATGAACATGTTTCATGTTATGAATATAACACACATGTGTCATGTGATGATAAATATTTTTAGTTACTATCTGATTGCAGATTGGAGATTGACAGGGATAACGGTGACAGTGGTAAGTTTAGACATGTGGTAGTGATGGTCAATGGAAATGCTAGTGACAAGGTTACTTTGTGGGCAGTTCATGGAAGTGTCTTTAGACTTGGCCTAATATAGACAACAAAGAATAGGTTGTTTGATAGAGGTAAGGATTGGTACTTTGTTTTTGGGGGCCCGGGGCCTCCAAATGAAGTTTGAAAAATGAGTTCCTATGTTGCATAAAGGAGTAATTTAGGATGCCCCATGGATAACGCACCTAGTCTACTCTCCCATAGATCTAGAATCTCACCATGCCTAAAAGGGGCATGCATCCCTAGTCAGAGCCACTATTGGGACCTCCAAAATTTGGCTAAATTTTTTAGGGACCATGTAAAATTTTTCCTAATGCACTCAGAAGTACCCTACAGAATAAGCCTAAGTAGCTCACTTTGGGAGCTTATAATTTGACACCAATGAATTGTCATGAAAAATCACTTTGGGGAAGTGTTGAGCACCTATCAAAGATGGTGTGTGACCATTTTCAGCTTCTTTGGATCAGTTTTGGTGAGCTTTTGAAGTCTTAGTTTCAAGGTCCAGAAGTTGGTTTGTTGTCTACACATGTTGCACCTTTCTGAGTAGGCCATCTTTGTGATGTTGTATCTTTGTGCCTGTCGAGTATTAATCCCAATTGATATTTTTCCTTGATTCTTTGCATCTTTATGAAACCTCATGTCAGTTGGCATGGCCCCATCAATCCATTTTCTAATTTCTCCAACTTGAATCCATTTGCAAAAATTTCAGATTTGCAAACTGGACAATGTCAAATCTACAAAAAGTAGCCTCACATTTAAATTTTTATTTTGCAATCTTTTAACCTGCATGTGAAGGTGGTTGTTCCCCCTAATTTTATATATTACTATCTACCACTTGGTAGGTTTGTAGCCTCTTAGCTCCTCATTTGCTATTTTTTCAAATCCCATTCCAAATGAACTTTTTCTCGGTTTTAGAATCAGCATTTCCAGATTTTCAAAGAAGGAAACTTTGAGCACTAATATCTCACACATGTGATCAAATCAGGTCAAATCCCTCTTGCACACATATTCAGTGTACCCAACTGACCTAGTGTGTCTAGTGGCAGCCCCCTAAAAATTTGTTTTGATATTTTTTCAAAGTGTGAATTTGTGAGTCCTAATTGGTTCTAAATGTGGGCTTAAATGGCCAACTTAGCAACTCTTTAACATTGAATAACGCTCACCTCGATCTCTTTTTCCAAACCATATTTTTCATTGCATTATTGGATCAAATGTCTACACGGTTGTTCAATTTTTTGCCTCTAGGATAAGTTCTAATGGGTTATTTAATTGCTTTTTGATCGCGACATGGCCAAAAATTGTGTTCTAAAAAGTTTCAAATTTTAATTATAATGACAACCCATTTCTTGTTTGGGTTTGAAACATATACATCTATTTTCATCAAGATCAGATGTCATTTGATTACATTCTTTTAATGTACTTTGTTAAGGGAACACGCCAGAGGGGCCGCTTTACAAAGGAGGTAATTTAATTTTGATGGTTAGGAATTTCAGCTCTAGGGTTATTGTTTTCCGTATTAAAATTTCTATGTTTGGGTCGTAGGCATAATTAAAATTTTCCTATTTTCTAATGTTCTCAAATGTCAATATTTAAAATATTCTGAATATTTTGAATATTGTGTATTTGTAAAAGATGCGTTTAGGGAAAACATAAATACAATTTCAAATGTTTGGGAGGAAAAGAAAGTTTAATTCTTGCTTTCTATTGGTTGAAGTCATGACAACACGACAGTACAACTTCACGTCAAAACTTCTGACGCCAATCGCTAATTTCATTTGCATATCCTATTTGCATTCATGATGAGCGATGGTGGTTCATCTCCATCGCCCATCACGAATTGAGTGCTCACCTTCCTCATCATATTGGTGATGAGTGCCCATCATCAATAACTTTCTCCATTTTCTGGTTGGAAGAGCAATGTGCGATGGTCTCCTGAGAGGTGTTTGTGCAAAGTAAAGATGGGGCTGTAAAATGTCAAATATTATTAATTGATGATGGTAAAAATGGATCAAAGGTGAAATGCACAGGTAAAGATCCTTCTGCAGCTAAAAAATAAAAAAGAGGAATTAACACTTAAAATTTAAATGCACGGGTGTCAAGGTTCATGGAAGTGCAACATAATGATATGCTACAGATGAGTTCTCTCTATATTTGGCCAACCAACAATGAAACCCTACATATCCAAGATTGTTGTGAGAATGAAGATTGAGCTACTTATTTACCACTAAAAAATTTTGTTCAATGTGATGAAGATCTATGGTGCAACAATTGAACGTAATGCAGCGAGGACGTGTAATTCCCTGATGCTCTATCACTTATCGTGGTTATATTGCTTCCTTTCCAAATCCTTTCAGCGATGGGTGAAGTTTCTTTTCTCAATCGTTCATCGCTAATGGAAATTTCCATTCCCAAATACATCTGCGATGTGCGATAAGACCAAGTTGTGTTGATTTTATCAAGCATTGGTAATCAAAAAATTTCATTTTCTTTTTATGAGAGATGTGTGGGTATGTGTGGATCATCATGGAAAAATAGGCCCTTAAGTGGCAAAAAATTTGAAAAATCGTCGTGAAACTCTGATGTAAAATTTGAATAAGTTATTTATATTATTTCAAAAAAATATGTAAGAATAGAATCTGTAGAAAATTGAATGTAGTTTCTAAACTACTAGGTTTATTTAAAATAAATAAAAATCTATTTGGTGAAAATTTGAAATTTCAATGAAGTAGTACTTAAATTTCGTGGAAAAAATAAGAAGTAGGTGTATGTCTAACCACTCTAACCATAATAAAATGATAATATATTTTAATAAGATTTTAGATATAAGTAGAGGACTCATGTTCGAATGTATTTGCTATTTTTTGTAATTTTTTTTCCATGTAAATAATTAATTATGATTTTTTACTACAACTTTTAAAAAAAATATAAAACTCGTATGTTCAACTTCACCTTTAAGTTGGTCAAAACTTCTCATGAAATTTAAATTTCTTTTTAATCCTATAGTATGTGAAGCATAGAATGTGATCACATGTTTTGGATTCAAAAAATGTGATACCGCTTGAAATTGCAGATGTTTTTCAATTAGCCTATTGATCAGAACTTTAGTCATAATTCTAATAGAAAACAAATAATAATTATTTATTAAATTCAAATTAAAGCATAATTTATATTGGTGGAAAGCTGAGAATCTCCTCTAAAACCCTTTTCGTTTCATCAATTTGATAAAAAATAAAGTCGCCAACCACATACCCTACAAATATCCATAATATTGCCACTTTTTGGGTCTATCATAATCCCAAGACATACCGTAGATGGTAAATGTTGAGGAGAAGCCAATGGTGGGCCCAACCAAAGTGATTAAAGGAAAAGAATTAAAATGAAATTTTTCCTTGGTAAAATTTGAGTTTTCATTATTTGAAGAGAGGTTAACATTTAAGATGCAAAGTGAAAAATTGATTGGCATGGGTAATTTTATTTTACCTGAAATCTTCCATTTTTAAAGTGGTAGTGAATGAAAGCATTGAAGAGGTGAATGAAACAGTATGAGTAAAATATTTTACTCGGGGGCCCGGAAATATTTTAAATAAAATATGCAAATTGGGGGCATGGGTAAAATTTATTTTTCCCGATAAATTGTTTAAAGGAAAAATATTTTAAACATACAGTGAGGAGTGATTTGCACAAATAAAATTTGTGCAAATAAATTTTATTTACTTCATGTAAATGGAAATTATTTTTGAAGGTTGTTAGGTAAAAGTTTTAAAGAACTTTCAAATAAAATATTAAAGGATGGATGCACGATGGAAAATAAATTTAAAAGGCCCCTTTATAAAGTCTGATTGCTTTATTTTCCTAGAGATGAATATTGTAATGTGCATGGGAAAATAAAGAGTAGAGGTGAAAGTTTTCTATAGAGAAGAGAATATTTGTACCCTGATAAAGTGAAGAGTGAACACAGAAGAATTTTTTATTCTGTCATAAGCAAATATTTCTTACAACAAATAAAAGTGGAATGATGTGTCTTCACAAAGGGGAATATTTGTTTTTTATAGATGAATGATGATGTGGGAATGCAAGAGTAGAATGAAGAGTCTTCAACAAGTAAATAAAATTGCAGATCAATGAACCTAAATATGCCATGTGTCTTCTTTTGATCTCCATTCTTAGGGTTTTGTACTCTCCTTAAGTGCAAATTTTCTATTTCAAAAAGGGGAGGATGCTCATTCTTTTTTGTCTCATGGGAATAATTTTGTAATAGGGTCTCATATGTATAGTGTTTATTTTAGGTTTTTGAAGTGGTTTGAGTCATGTAAATGAGGGATTTATTTACAGTATTGTTATATTTGAATATAAATGATCATATATTCTAAGTTAGTTGTCTCCATTGTACAAATTGCATAGATTATGAATACAAGCAATCAAGGGTTTCTGCTATTTGTCTTCTCATTTTTCCTAGAATGTTTGTTTTGTGTTGTTACTTTCATTCAAAGAGTGAATTAAATTGTATTAACATAGATAGAGGTTTGTGCAACTATATGCTTGGATTTATAAAGTATGACTAGTTTGATTTCTAGTATCAATGGTGCAAGACATCATGTGATAGGTATAATTATGACAGAGTAAATACTATAATGAGTTTGAAGTTTCATGTTTTAGGTGACTCCACCCTGGAAATGACACTAGTCTCTTGATGTTATAGTTTTCCAAGATTGTATTTTGACCAACTACATCTTTTAAATCAAAATTTACTTATGAATCTTTGTATGTTTTTGTGTTGAATTCAAAGAATCATAGCTCTCATGTTTAGTGTGTACACTGCAATGAAGGTCGGCCATACCTTCAGGGTATTGTGTCTGTTAAGCATATAAAGGAGATTCATCTATTTACTATGTGTTTAATACTTTAGCACACAAGTATCTGAAAGCACACTATTAGGATCACCCTCCTAGGTTTAATAGAGCCTGAAGTGCAGTGGAGAAAGGGGTATTTTATTCACTCTCTCATTCATTGGCCAAATATTTCCTTGAATCTGACCATAAGGCCTGGTAGTCCTTTAGGATTCAAGTTAATCTGTTGCTTTGGAAACCAAAAAGGAGGAATTCATATCCTTGTGTAGGAGCTAAATCATGGTTAAACTATGCCTCTCTTGCTTTCACGCTTTCCTCTATTTTTCTTCTTTCTTGGAGGACATTTGTTAGTTTTGAGCTTAGCCTTTTGATCTCCTATTTTGACTCTTCTGCTTCTGTGTGGGCCTTTCGATGATCATCGAAAGCTTGAGATCGAACACCATCTAGCTCTCTTCTCATAATTTCCTAAGTGTGCTAGTGCTCTACATTTATTTGGTGCTCAATAGCCAACTCACCTTTCAATTTCTCAATTTCAGCATGAAGTTGAAGCTTTTCATTTTGAGCTTCTGCAAGCAATTTAGATGTTTCTCCTTCATAACCTTGAATTTTCCTTACATGGGTCATCTCAATGTCTCTAGCTTTGATCTCGTTATGCATCTTGCTCACCATTTCCTTCACATTTACCAACTCTATCTCACGCTTCTTCAACTTTTTTTCCAACCTCTCGTAGCCTACATATACCATCTTCTAAGTGGCCTTAGCTAGGACCACTTTTTCATGCAGGTGATTTTTGTTTAAATCAAAACCCATGGCATGGATGTCGTAATCCTCCATCTACATTTTTCCTTCAGGCTTGGACACGAACGACTTCATGGTACTGATTAGCAGAGAGTTTCTCTCTTCATTGAAGCAAGCTTCAATCTTCTTGGTGGTAGACAACTTGGCATTTTTTAGCAATATGTTTTGGTTTCTAGTCTATTGGGTTTGCTTGGAAGCATTGAAATGGCCATGGAAAGTATGAGGGACATTGATTCTCTATGCTACAATGGAAGCACCAAGAGGGAGTGTGCTACCACAATAGAGGTTTATACTTTCTGGGAGATCCTAATTTTTGTTGAAATCACATATTTTTAGAAAATATAATGATTTAAGCCTTAAAAAGTTCCATTTAAAGGATTCCAATTGAAGAGGGTTTGATCAGACCATCTTAGACCAATCCCCTTGATAGAACCTCGCTAGTTTTAAACCATACCTATAATGTAGTCTCCTTTACACTTATCAAAATGTTGATAAAATACCACTTTTGATTTACCTTTTGGGGGATGAAATGAATTCATTTAATTTTTTTTTGTAAGTATGTAGTCCTTATTATAAGCTTCCAAAAAGTATAATTTTATTTTGATTTTATATTTATTTTTTATTTCTTGTGAATGTAGTTTTTTCACTGAAAATCAAGCTCTTTGTTCTACACGTGGAAAAATAGAATATTATCAAAAAAAAATTGAAAAATATGAGTGCACCAAATATTGAAGTCCTTGATCCAACAAAAAAAAATTGAATTTCGATACATACAAAAAAAGTTGTGTTATATGGTCTTCCTATGTCTGAATTGTAATTGGTTTGAATTCAAAACTTGATTAAGGAAAAAATATTCAATAAAACACTATGAAACCAATTGGACACACTAGATATCATAGTTAGAAATCTAAATTTGAAAAAAATAGAATTTTATCCTTCATGGAAAAAAAATTATGTGTTATACGGTGAGTGTCACTCCTTAAAAAGGTGTTTACTAAAAGAAACTAGTTTTCGAAGGAAATGGAAAAAGAAGTGCAATCTGATTCAAAACATTTTGAAGAAAAATATATTTAGAATCTGTAGACAAAATGTCACAAATCACTAGTTTGCATCATCTTCAAATTCCTCACAGTTTAGCTGCTATAGGTGTCCAAAAGTGAAGATTTAGTTAGAAAAATAAATTTAGCATCTAGTTTGGCCAAAAATTAGTATTGTGGGATCACCCTAACTTGCAAAAAGGGTGATAGAAGGGGAGATTTCAAATGTATGAGCATGTCAGGATGCAAAAGGGAGTGTTATCATGGAAAAAGGTGGATGCCAAATTGAGATTGGGTAGGGGAAAGACTAGTAGGGGTAAAAAGAGAAACGAGTTGAAGGAGAGGTGTCTTCCCCAAGGAAGATGGGCTGGGAGTGACAGGTAACATAGAGGTTTTGGCTATTTCAATGGGGCCCTTGATAGGGTGATTAAAGAATCAATAGTGGTTGAAGTAGATGATGCTCGTTTGACATGCGAGGTGACTTCAAAAGATTCATTAAAAGTGGTAGGGGGTGTATTCAATATTATCAACTCAAGTTCCAAGGATGAAGGATTCCTTTCCATGGGAGGAGGTAGAGGAGTAACCAAATATGAAAAAACAAGAAGAAGAGTGGGAGAGAAACTTACCTAGGCCATAACCATAGTATATGGAACATTTTGTAGGGAAGACTCCATTTCTTCTTCTCCCTAGGCTAGCACATTGGGTGCACCTAGATCTTGGATCCATCTTCTCTTTGCTCGACTAGAACTAGTATGTTATGATCCTCTAGCAGTTGTTCCTTCTAAAACTTGGCCTACACCAACCGTAGTGGACCCCCTTGGGGACCGCAAGGTCCTTTTTCCTTTACTTGGCCAAGAAGTGGATTCTCGAGGCCAAGAAGCCCAACGCAAAACTTGTTCCTTGTCAATCTCATGGCTGGTCTATGGATTTTTGTTGTTAGAGTCAGCCTCTCAATCATAAATTTCCTCAAACTCCTCATCATGTGGCTACAAGTCATCAAACGGGGCACCTGGGCATCTTATTTCTTATTGAAATCTCCAAAATTCTTCCTTTTTCCTCTCTAACCCCTCCACTTCAACTACATATTGAGGGATTTTCCCATTGGGACGTCCCTTTGATACTCCACTTGAGGCTCATAGAAATTCAACAATTTTGGTCAGTGGAATGGAATGCGAGCCAAATCAATGTATACCTCCAGCCTCTCCTAAGTTGGATTTCTCCTTCTCTCAAAATATTCCTAACTCTCATGTTTCAAACTATAGTGCTTTATGGGGTTGTAGTTCCACCTATCACAAATGAGAACTAAGCCTAAGTCTACCAGTAGATTTGTGAGCTTTCCCTCAACATTCCGCTTGTTCAGTGTTACCTGACTATTAGCAATTGAGAGGGGAAATGAATATATCTTTTTCTTTTTTCTTCTAGCACCATAGACATTGTCGACAATGGTTACCTGACGACATGCCTCCAATGTGAAGACTCTATCTATTACAAATATGGGGAGTTGGAAAGGCTCCCTGACAAAACAATGAAATCTAATAAATGTAAAATCCTTTCCCAAGAAATAATCCATCAAGGTCAGTGGATCTTCCATCCATTGTATGACCTCAAGAGAGAAATGACCAATATGGGGTGGTAATAAATATTGAAGCACTGGCCTTAGAAAATGACCTGAAAATAGGTAATAATCCCCTATTTTTGAAAGCATATGGGTCCACATAGAAACTAGTTGGATATACCCCCTTACATCCAACTTAGACACTGGTACATTCCTCTCCAAACACTCAGAATTCTAATGAAAAATTAAATGAGCCAAGAAAGAAGAATACCTAAATTTAGACTTAGTAAGTACTATAATTCTTTAGTTGTTCTAGCATGTTTCCAACTATCACCTTAGAAAAATCATAGTACCTCTAGTTCTGATCTCTATTAAGTGCAAAAGTTGGGAAAAATTGAAAAGGGTTGACCTCCTAATCATTTTCAAGGCCTAAAACCAAGGACAACATTGAGAACATAGACTTTGTGTCTTTCTTGAATTTCCTGCATGAAAGAGGAAAGGGGAGATGACCTCTCTCTCTGGCCATTCCTTTGCTTCATCCTCATAAAAATTTGTTTCCCTGGCCATTTCTTCATCGAAGATTTCCATATGTTCCTCATCAAAATTTTCAGCACCCTAGGTCATAGGGATACACAACATATTTCGTATGGCTTTAGTAGAAATGGTAACTTTGATCATGCTACCCTCAATGGTTTCTATCCTTTTATTGAATATTTTGGCGTAGGCGTCGACCAATTCTAGGCATAGATGTATAGTAGGCAATATGAACTGTGGAAGACCATAATTCTAGAGCTGAGATGCAAAACCCTTTGATGGTCCATGCTCCACCATTCATTGGAACACACCTTCCCTAAAAATTTTAGGGTTTGCTAATAACTTGGGGTCGAAAACATTGTCAGCTATATCATGCATTTCCTCTCTTGGGATGCGTCTATCAAGTGGTACCTTCTTACAAAACTCAAAAGGTTGCTCCTCAACTGTTGGGGCATTGGAAAATGAGTTCCACCCAAAAATATCACTGTAACCAAGCCTTTTATTTGAAACTATAACTTTTCTACCAAAGGTTGATGGCTCTGCCATGGCTGTATCAGGAAGTTGCAGAGAATTTCCTAAATGAAAATGGCCAATTGCCTTTTGCTTCTTTAAAAAAACCTACTTTTGAGTGCAATTAATTCCTTTCTTGTACATGTAGTTAAGGCTACGTCATTACTGTTGGTCCATTAAATGCTCCCACTGAGGTGATACATGTGGATTTGAGATCTATATCCCTTGGGAATGTCGAAAACGCTGTGAGAATGGAATTAGTGCATTCTCCCCACCACATGTTTTACAAATAAACTCATTGCATTGAAAATAATGCTTGTTGCTATGTGAAACATGTTGAAGTGATGCAAGGTACCCTTGAAAAGATTTGGCCATTAATTTTTCAGAGCTTAGCATGTTAATCCATGTATTTTCCTATTAATAATCTAGCTAGTGTTGAAGATGGAAAAGGAAACATGTCAACAATTGGCATATGAGAGAATTTACTCCCAATGCCCAAATTTATTTCTCAAGACATTCTATCAGATCCTCCATATGATTTATCTACCTTTCTCTATTTTGCTTCAATATTTTCCTGTTGCCATCCAACCAAAAATAGACCATCCGTTAGTTGGGTTTTCCAGCTTAACTTTTGTATATATAACTATGCCACCTTATGCAATATGCATTTGTAAATATAGCCTCTTAAGTTTAGCAAGATTTATGTTGTCTTTCATTCCACCATAGTTTGGTGCTCTTTCAGAATGTTTGCTGCCTTAGGCAGTCCTATTTGGCTCCTCCCACGGAGGCCACAATAGTGCTTTGTGGGAGAGGTCACTAGTGACCAAATTAAGTACTTGGTGAAGAAATGTGACCGCCTTACCATGGTCACGTTCAAGTGGGTAGTTGGCCAGAACTTCATTAACGATGAGAACCAGCTCCAGAGCAACTGAAATTTCCTTTCCCACTTCGTGGCCTCACTACTTGACTTGAACATGGCCAAACCCATGATAATTGAGTTGTACCATAAAATGTTCAACGCTTCATTGATGGAAGGGCTTGGTGAGATAGTGCAAGTGGCCATCCCTAGCATTGGTATTTCGAGGGAGATGGAACTCTATAGTCACGTGAACTTTAAGATAGATATACCCTGGTTTCCCTTCCTCTCTGACTTCCGCACTATGGACCTTAAGACACATCACTACTCCTTTTAACCAGTAGCTACCTATCTTCTATGGGAGTACAACATGGAGTGCGTTTCGGGGCTTTCCTGGATGATGCACATCAACTTTCTGGTGCAGAGTTGTGGCGAGTAGACCTTGGGTCTATGTCTTGTGGAGCCTACAGGTGTTTTGTTTCCAACCCCTTTTTTTTCCTTGATAGACAAGAAGAAGAAGGAGAACCCGATAACAAGCGTTTTCGACTACCTCGATAATGGATGGAGGCTTTTCTTTAGTGTTTTTTGCACATTGCCTCCTTTTTACATCTTTTTGCTCTACTACTCTTTCTAGGTTTTCTCGAGAGAGCCTCATGTTTAAATTTGAGCCTCGAGCCTTGCATTATATTGTAAATATTTTGATGAATATAATATAATACAAATTTTCATTTCTTCTATGTTATTCTCGGATGGCTTATTCTCAAAATGTAAAATGTATTTACAATTTTTTTACATATGGTACATAATTGTTAAATTTTTTAAAGAACTGCATACTTTAATGGAATAACTTGATATAAATATTGTTCACCGGTATATCTAAAGAACTTCCTTTCATATCTTCAAGTTTGTATGCATTATTTTCCTTGCACGCACTAATTTAGAAAGGTCCCTTGCATAGTGCTTCAAATTTTGTGTGTTGCACTGGTTTTGCAGTATGTTCATCGTACTTTAGCACTAAGCTCCCCTCTTTGAATTCTGGGTTAGAGGTATTTTTTTCAAACCATTGCTTTACTATTTTTTGACGGTTGATCATGGCTCCATAAGATTTTTCTCTATCTTCCTCCAATTTGAGGAGTTCCACTAGTTGTACCTCCATTTCCTCACTTTCTTCAATCTTCAAGGCTTTCAGTAATTGTAAGGCAGGAATTTCTATGGAAATGTGTAACACTACCTCTTTTTTGTACACCGATTCATAAGGGGAGGTCTTCAAAATTTTCTTTGGTTTAATTCAATCCACCCTCAGAGCAGGTCACAGATGCTTTTGCCAATCCCTTTGTCATTCTAACCCAATACACTTGATTATCCTAATTAGGTTTTTGTTGGTTGATTTTGCTAATGCATTTCCTTGTGGGTAGTAATTCAATGAATTTTTAAGGAAAATTCCATGCCTGATAGAAAAATATGACATCCTTGATCCAACAAAAGCTCAGGCATTGTCAGATATGATGGTCCTTGGCGGGCTAAATCTAGTCACTAGCTCTTCAAGGAAATTAACAATTTCCCCCTTTGTGGCATTCTTTAGCGCTATGGCCTTCGTCCACCTTGTGAAGTATTCGATCACCATGAGGATCCACTTGTGTCTGGCGCTGGAAATAGGATTTATTATTCTGATAAAATTCAAACCCCATTGAGGAAAGGGTTCCTCGGTTACAACCAGGCTCAAGGGAAAAGTGGCATTCTTTCTTTTTCCAACAAAAAATTGGCACTAGGTACACTTTTGCACCAGATGGTGTTCTTCGGAAAACATAGAGGGCCAATAATATCCTGCTTGCATTATCTTTAAAATGGTAGTCTTGGTAATGTCCACCTATGGGACTACGATGGAATCCATTGAGAACTCTTTCCGCTTGTAACTTGTCTAAACATCAGAGCAATACACCATCATAATTTTTCTTGAATAATATACCCTAAATTAATACATACCTAGTGCCTCTCAATCGGTAGTATCACCTTTTATGGAACAGATGGCTGGTCAGGTAGTACCCATTTTGCATATTTTGTGTTTGATCAGCCACCCAAGATTTGTTGGACTCGAATTGGTTCAAGTAGACCTAATCTGTCTCTTTTTCAACTACAGGACTTGATTCATGTGCAATGTATTCACGTAGACCTCTTCCTTGAAACCAACTTGGTTGGTCTAATGTCCATATCATATTCTAGGATCTTGGTGATCCAATTTACCCTTTTTTCTATTATCTCACCTTTTGTGATATATTCCCGCACACTAGGATGTGCCACGAGAATAGTGATCTTGTTGGCCAACACCAAGTGTCAGAACTTCTTTAAGCTCTTAACAATGGAAAAAGCTTTATTTTCTAAAAAATTATACCTAGCTTCATAACCTTTAAGGGTCCTTGAGTGGAATATAATAGGATGCTCTCCATTATCTTCTTCACACTTCTAAGTCAGCACAGAAGCTATGCTATGTTGGCCACTATACACATAGAGTAGAAAGTCTTTGGAAAATTCAGGGTTGAACAATATTGGGGCTATGGATATGGCTATCTTTAGATACTCAAATGCTGATTTTCCTTTGGAGGTCCATTTGAGAATCAAGTTTTTCTTTAGCATCAGTGTGATTGGTCTTGCAATGCCTACAAAATCTGATATGAATATGCTGAAAAAATTGATCTTCCCTAGAAAAGATTGCAGTCTCTTTTGGTTCACTAGCAGGGGTAATTCCATTATAGATATAACCCTTTTGAGGTCTATCACTATTCCCTCCTTAGATACCAAAAAGTCAAGTAAGTTTCCTTGAGGTACTTCAAAAAAAAACTTTTTGGGATTCAAAGAAATCCCAAACTGTTGGAATTTCTGGAAAACCTTCTCTAGATGATCAAAGTGACCATCTTTTGATTTTGAAAAGACTATTAGGTCATCAAGATATATTAGGATAATCAGGTTGATCAATCCCTTGAAGGAAATATCCATTTCCTGTTGAAAATTTGCACCAACATTTGAAAGTACGAATGGAATTTTTGAATATACAAATGTTCCCAACATAGTGGTAAATGTTGTCTCATGTTGATTGGCTTCCTTCGCATATATTTGGTTATAGCCTAAAAAACTATCTAGAAACAAAAACATCTCTGATCCGGACACATTTTGTAGAATCTACTCCATCAACGACAATGGGTAATGACCTTTTAGCGAGGCTTTATTCAAATCTTGTAAATCAATGCAAAGCCTAATGTCTCCATTCTTTTTCTGGACTGGTACCAAATTTGACACCCAGGTGGAATGTTTGATCGGATATATGATCCTTGACTCAACCAATTTGGTGAGCTCCTATTCCATCAATCCCTCAACCTTCAGATTGATTGGAATTTACTTTTGTTGGATGGGTTTAGACCCTTTCTCCAAGTCAACGGTATGCTAAATTACACCTAGGTCATACACTCTAAGATCACCATAGGTCCAGGCAATAACTCTGTCATATTTGAAACATAGATCCTTCAGTCTTT
The DNA here is from genome assembly GCA_007258455.2 of Sequoia sempervirens. Classification (NCBI taxonomy): domain Eukaryota; kingdom Viridiplantae; phylum Streptophyta; class Pinopsida; order Cupressales; family Cupressaceae; genus Sequoia; species Sequoia sempervirens. The sequence continues at coordinate 750,633,516 of VDFB02193867.1, forward strand.
TCTTGTCCTTGGGAGGAACTTCTTTTCTGACTTTTAACTTTCTTCTGCTTCCAACATCAAGCTCTTCATAGTCCCTAGCATCTATCATAAACCTTTTCTTTCTTTTTCTCACATCTTCACAATCAAAGAGATTCTCAAGGGAAATTAATCCTTGAGGAAGCTTGTTCCCTATTAACTAGATGACCTACTCTTCGGGAAATTTTGTTCCTGGTGGTGAATAGGAAGAAGCCATTCCTCATTTTTGTATGAAGGTAGCAATCTAAATTTCATCATCAAAAACTTGTCAGTTTTCATCGTTGTTGGGAAGTGAGGGTTGGATGATGACTTGTACCACATTTTTGCTTGGTTGAATCAAAAATTAGTTCAAATTGTCAACCAACAAAAGCCATCTAGTTAGTGACACTGTATTGAGATTGGGGAATAACTTGTATATTGAAGGCTTCAAAGCTCTCAATTAAGTCCTGTAGACATGAAAAATTAGCATTCTGCATTTGATCAGGTTCATTCATCAACTAAACTAGATGTCGCATTAGGTCCATTCATCGATTGATCAGATTCATCTTCATTCATTTATCAAGTAATTTCATTAATCTCCATCTCCTAAAGTCATTTGTTTAAGATCAAGGAAATATTATCATCAATCTTTTAATAAATCAAACATCCATTTAAATCAAATCTTAAATCATATTCCATCATTTTCTGATTTAAATAAATCAAATATCAAAGTCCTAAAATTCAACTCACCTAATCATCATTAAACTAACATAATCATCATCTATTTAATCTAACCCTGATTAAATACTAATCTCACCCACTTGCATTCTCTAGATATCTCCACTTGCACAAATAAATCAATTTTATTGATTTATTAGAAAACCTCATTTTCCCTCAACATGACAAGTCCAACATTGCATTTATTGTTGTTTTTCTTGTCCTCCTCTCAAAATTTATGGGAAAATTTGAATTCAAATTCTCCCTCTCATGGGAACTCTTCCCAAATCTTGCACAACCATTGACCACTCACCACTTGACAAGTGGCTTCTTCTCATTGGAGGATCTTTAGTCCCACATTCACCATCTTGGCCAATCTCTCATCAAGAAAATCTATAAAAGAAGGCTTAATCCTCATTCATTGGGGGCCACAACTTTTATGCAAGGTTACTCTCTTAATTTGAGAACTCATCTTGCTCATCATTTCCATTGCACTTACATAATCTTGAGCTTTTATCAAGGGTTGGGAAAGGGTCACTAGCACATGTGACACCAATCTAATATGGAATAGGTACAAGGAAAGTGAAAAGTCAACAAAGGTACAACGTGAAAATGAAGGAAAGCAATGAGAAGGCTAGCAAAGGAAAACGAAAGGGGGAGGATATTTTGAAAAAACCAAAGTGTTTTTAAACGCTTTAAGTGTTTGTTCAACACTTCTTTATGAAATTGTTACATTTTCGCTCCTAGGACACTAATTTTCCTTTGGGTCTAAAAAGAACAATTTGATTTTTTCCATTCGCAAAAGGTTAAAATTCAAGCTTAGACACTTACTAGATTTCGTTTTGGGCTAAAAATTGGATAAAAAATCTTCATATTTCATTTGGTGCTTAAAACAAACTCACAATTGCTTTGAAGGCTACAGCGAACAAGTGCTTGAATTGTGTGATTTTGTCTTTGTTTTTTGAGTGCGTATCCTCTCCCCTTGGCCGCGGCAATCTAGGGTGCAAGAGAAACACTCCAAATGCATTTTATTGCTTTGAACACCGATTAGAAAATTGAACAATATCTTATTGCGAGTGTGGTAGGGGCATTTTTTGCGTATATTCTCTTTCTTTTGCTTGTCAAAGATTGATCAAGTTCTGGATTGTGTCTTTGCTTGCACATTTATCTTAGAGGGCCGTTGAGAAAACTACTCATCCAAGGGAAACTCAACCGGTAACACTCTAAAGCCAAGAGTATTTCCAGCTGGGATATAAATGTGGGTATTGGTTAAACACCATTATCACGCGGTTGGCTCTGACAAGATGGATCCGAAAGGGGACTCTTGCCGAATGGGTCAATCTCCACGAACGGAAAGTCCTTACTAGAACCCATGTGCCAGAATTTTCCAAAATCCTTAATCTATTTGTTGGTGCAAGAACGGTCGTTCTGAAGCCGCCCCACACTTTTATGATCTTCTAGTAGAGATGGAAAACATGCCATGGGAGTTTCATGGGTGTTGATGCTTGGCTGCCTTGATTGATGATAATGAGCCATGGAGGGGAGCCAATGGGGTCAAGCATCTAACCATCCGCTAGAGATAAGTGTAGCTGGACTTGTCCAAGTGGGGATTCAACAAATATTGTCTTACACATCCATAGGGCTTGTACTTGTTCTTTGTTTGAAAACATAGTGTTGTATTCGAAAACATTTTGCAAACAAACATTCAACATGATTCTCAAAATTTCAAACCCTTTTGAAGACAAATATCATTGACTCAATCCATATGTTATTGCTTTCCCTTGGGATTCACGTCCTTAGAGGTTCCTAAGCATTGGATTATACCTCAATTTGTCTTCTTAAGTAAACAATAGGAAACCCTTGCCTTAAGTTCATTAAACTTCCACATAACATTATCTTGTGGGGTTTAAGGAAATTAAGACATTGGACATCTTAGTTTGAAACTTTAATCAAAGAGAGTGTTTTTTGGTAAAATAAAGCCATTAAGCAAAGCTAAGAAAAAATGAACTTTCATGTGTGTTGAAGACTCCAAATCCCAAAAGCACAAATCATTGATTGAAAATCTAAAATGTTCAAATCATTTCTTGGTTACAAAGGTCATTAGGAAGTATTTGCATGCTCTTCAATACCTAGGTCTAGGAAAACAAAGTGTCTTTTTAGGTTCACCTAAGGATCAAAACAAATCAAACCTCTTTCATCCATCTTTCAAAACATCAAATCCATCTCAAAAATCATCTTTTGAAAAATCTTGAAACCATCTTTGATACTAGCCTTTGTGGAAAAAAAATCAAAATCATCCAAAATCATTGAGACCAAGTCCTTGAAAACATTTATCAAAACACCTTTGGCTATGAATGTGTAAATGCATCCTTTTGCATATCCTTAGTCAAAGTTATCCAAATCATCTTGCCTAGCTTAGTATATGTAGATGAATCCTTCTCCATATGCTTAGCAAAAGCTATCATCTTATTTGAATAGGTGTGGATAGATGCATCCTTTTGTTCACACATATTCAAATAGTCATCCTTTGAACACAACTATCCTTTAGATCATTATCAAACATCTTAGGGTCTTTTTGTTCAAAATCAAAATCAAAATCCAAATCAAGATCAAGGACAAAATCTCAAAATCCAAAAAATCAAACCAATCAAAAATCCAAAGCCTAATTATTTCATTCAAGATCTATCCAAAGCCAAAACATCCATAGCATCCTTAAGCATGCCATCCTTATCATCATCACATTTGATCCCTAAAAGAGATCACAAAAACTTTCACTTTGGGACCTTAAAATGAGATTAATCCAAAGAGGTCAAAGTAGATTCATCTCCCATATTCTCAAAGATTGATCCCCCGTTTATGGTTCTAACTAGATGAAGTATGGAATCCAACAAAGAAACACACCGCTTCAAGTGATCTTAGCCAAACCACTAACATGAGAGATCCCATTGGGGATGGAAATCTCACAATTAGCCTTCCAACATCAGCGCCACAAAGCCCACAAGAGGAAACCCAAGGGGAGGATCCCATACCTTTGGAATGTCTCACAAAGAAACGAAATGCTTTAAAATCCGGAGACAACCATAGAATCATCAACATCATGATGAGACTTAGCCTTCATTGTACATGCTTGAACCCCAGCAAAACAAGTAGTTTCCTTAGGATTTTGATGGCCAGAGCACTATAGTAGAACATCTTTTTCCACCAATCATCCACCATCCCCATTTCATCTACACCCCATCTCAAAACATCACACAAAACATCCCACAAATCACAACATCATTTGCTCCAACACAACCAAATGTCAATAAGGGAAACACATTTCTCAATGTGCTTCAATCACATCCCCTTGTTAACAATCAAAATTTGGATGCAAGCACCACCATGGAACAAAACAAAATCAACAACCCATTACACAAAAATGTTCCTCTCACATTACGTATGACCCATCATCAGCATCTTTTCACGGAGCACCTCAAATTCCCCTCCTCACAAATTCACAAGAAGAGGGAGACATGTTTGAACCAGGGGGCATTTTCAACACCACAACAATTTCGCAAGGATTCACCCACCTTACATTTCCACCTCTCCCACCATCACCATTGTCATCAACACCACTCCTCGGTTTAGGGCTTCTCCCTCTACCGAGTATCAATCAAAACAACATCCCAACCATCAATCAAAACATTTTTCCAAATGCTCAAAACTTATTGTTGACATCACACCAACAAACGACAAATACACAAGCAATGGAAACATCATCAAACACCCCCACAACATTGCAAACCATGGTCTCTCAAGGGCCAATCACATCAACGATGCCACTTATCACATCAACAACACCATCCACCAATCACGTAATCAACATGACAACACCATCCACCAACCAAATAATCAACACAACATCATCATCTACCACCATTACAAACCCACCACCACCCCCACCACCACCAATGTTCACCACATCAAACCAATTCGATGGCGCAATACAAGCCGCTTTTCAAAGAGGATGCCAACAAGTGCGAGAGCAAAGGCGTTGCAGCAAGCCGCTCAAGCTCGCCAAGCTGCCAAACGCTTCGAGCCACATTACCAAATGCGCCCAACCAAGCACAACAGGCCCAGGCTTTATTGCAACAGCAACAACAAACCGCCCAAGCCGCACAAGCGGTAACAAGCTACAAAGATTAGGCTCAAAGCGCCAACTTTTATTACAGCAACAAGCTTGGCAAGTGCAAGCATAAACTCAAACACAACTGCTTGCACAAGCGATTACAAAATGCAAACATATCAACAAACACTAAAGCAATACCAAGAGCAACAAGAAGTAGTAGAATTGGTAGCCCAACAACAAGCGTTGTGGGAACAAGAACAAGCAGAACAACAAGCATTGTTAGAACAACAACAAGCACAGCATCAAGCACAACAACAAGCATTGTTGGAACAACAGAAAGCACAACAACAAGCACAAATCCTAGTGAAACAACGACAAGAGGAACAACAAGAATTGTTCATCCAAAAGCAAGTAGAAGCCTACTTTGCCCGCCACAACATACTGATACCATTGAACAATGCACCAACCAACCCATCCATCCAAACCACAATTGCAACACCTCAAAACACATTCATCCCACCCCCTAATCCCCAGAATGATGTGACAACACAACTCAGGTTGCTCTCACAACAAGTGTTGGACCTTCAATCGGGGTGGACAACCAAAACGTAGAGCAACTTGTGTCCCTATCCATTTGATAGGAGCCTAGACATGAAACCATTCCCTAAGGGATTTGAGATCCCTAAATTTGACAAATATCGAGGGACGAGAAACCCTGAAGATCACATCAGGGAATTCCAGGTTCATTGTATGGAGGTTGCATATGATGATACTTATCTGATGCGGCTATTCCCTAGGAGCTTGGCAGGAAATGCTATAGAATGGTTCTCTCGCTTACCCTCAGGCATCAGAACATTCCAAGAAATTAGAGACACATTCATTAAGAATTATGCATGTAACATTACAATGGATGTTAGTCTTGAAGAACTATACGCTCTGAAACAAGGAAAGAATGAATCTTTCGCTTCATTCCTTCAACGATGGCAATCCAAGGCCAATCGGAGCAAATGGACCATGCCAGAAGAACAAGTCTGCAAAATCATAGCCAACCTTGAAAGTCACCTATCATTCCATCTCAAAGTTCAGGGCATCACTACATATGATCAACTAATCTCCAAGGCACTTAGCATCAAAAGAGACCTTGTGACCCAACCCGTCGAATCAATGTCATATCACGAACCACAAAACAACCGCCCATCCTCAAATTACAATGACAAACCTTGTACATGGGCAAGAAACAATAACATTACTAATGATGGTGTCGTAGACGCCAAGGTGGTCATTAGTGATCCACACCAAAATACACCCACACCGCAAATCCAAAATCAACACCAAAACACTCATCACACAATGCATCAACCTAGCAATAATCCCACAATCAATAACCTCAATGACCAAAGAGGACCACCTCAATGCAAAACATACCCCAAACAAAAATACACTACTTTGGGGGAACCACTTGAGGACATCATGAAAAAGCTAATCGACGAAAAACTCATCCAAGCTCCTACATTTGAGAATTATCAAGAACCTAATGTCAAACCTCCTTGGTACAATGAAAATCAACTATGTGAGTTCCACAAAATCAAAGGCCACACCACAAACAATTGTATGAGACTCAGAACATCATCCAAGATCTCATCGACAAAAGAATCATAAATGTGGAAACACCTATTGGGAATCAGGATCTTAAAATCTACATGAATCTGATGCCGAATCATGGCAACAAAGGGAATAACAAGGATAAAGGAAAAGGCAGTGTAAATCATGTATACGAAACAGTTGTTTCCAACCTCAATGAAAACTGCATGGTCATCACCATTAAGGGCGCCCATGCCGAAGATTGTGGAGTCACCACAAGAGGTGGTAAAGTCACCATTGGAGGATCATCCCAACCAAATAGAGTCCCTACATCAAGAGTCGTTCCGTATAGCTACAATGTTGTAGACCAACTCAAAAGAATGCCAACACACATCTCCATCATGGAGTTGTTAAAAATCTCATCAGCACATAAAAAGATCCTCGAGGAAGCATTAGCCTCATGTACCGTCCCCGCAGACCTCGATGCGGAACAATTCCAAGCTATGGTCGGAAACATCATAACACCTAATCTCCTTACATTTTCTAACCAAGATTTTCCTACCCAACCATCTCACAATCACACACTTCACTTGGAAGTCATTGTAAACAAGAGTAAAATCAAAAGGGTCTTGGTGGATGGAGGTGCAGGTTTGAACATTTGTTCTCTTAGCCTCATCAAACAGTTGAAAATATCAGAGGATTCCATCAACAAAGGCAAGGGCATCACAATAAGAGCATATGATGACCAAGAAAGAGTGTCTTAGGGCACAATTAAGCTCCCTATCCAAGTAGGGCCAACACTCATGAAAACCACATGTCAGGTCTTGGACCTCGAATTGACATACAATATCCTCTTGGGACGCCCATGGATTCATGCAATGAAAGTCGTAGCATCAACCTTCCACCCTTCCACCAATGTGTGAAATTCACACATAATGGACAAGAGGTTACCGTCCATGGAGATCCTGAGCCGTTTTCATACTACAAGAACCTTGAAGCCAAATATTACAAAATCCCCAAAGTGCCAAAGAATGATGAGGGCCCATCCACATCATACATAGACCCCGCCACTCTCACGTCCACTTCTGCAACAGAGACACCTCCCACTCCCGCCATTCCCACCATCTCTGACATCAAGCTCATCATCCAGGAGGATGGTTGTGGAAGCTATAGGCTCCCTAATAATGCTTTTGTGATAGGAGAGTTACCACAATCTCCTAGATCACGGGGACGCCCGCGAGAAAATCAAGCTTCTACATCGCAAACAAATCCTGAGGATTATCCTAAATTCACAAGCTGGGTAGACCTTGGTCAAGAGGTTATTGAGATAGATCCATCCCACATGCTGTATCGAGATGAAGGACCGACACCTGAATTACCAATGGATGAGACAAGCAAATGCTTACACATGATGCTTGCAATGGGCTATGACCGAAACCAGAGATTGGGACAAAATGACAACGGCCTCATAATACCTATCATGCTAGAGATGTGACCTATAACAAATCTTGGTCTTGGATGTACCCCTCCGAGGATAACCATACATGGCCGAGGTCCTCTGGTTAGAGCAGTTAATGACTCTCCTCAGCCAGTACTAGTACAAGTACACTCACCAATAGTCACAGGTAGGGACACACATAATTTTATAACCGAGCCCTATATTAGTAGCGATGATGAAGATACCTTATCCAATCTACCTAGGTTATTCAAAGATACCACTTTGTGTATGATTAGTACCCTCTCCTTCGAAGCCGATAGTCAAAATCATGAGATCCACTTAGTCTACCCCCAACTGATTGACTATGACCAACGAGGACCACCAGTTCTCGATACATTTGAAAATGATGAGGCACTCTCAGAATTCATGGGGTTGAGGGATAACATTCCAGATGGAGATCATAAGGCAGGATTCATAATGGAGTTGGACACACACACCTATTACAGGGAAACAATTGAATCCTTCGGTCGAAAAAGTGAGAAACTAAGAATCATATCCAAGTCCTTGAGTGAAAACCACACCATGGCACTCTCTAACAACAAAATAGTAAAAATAAAGGACGTATCCAACGGTGAAAACCTCTCTGAGGCACCTGAGGATGAAGGATTCAATCTTCCCCTAAGAGCTATTCATCAAGAGAATTTAGCAGTCTTGGCCAAAAAATGCAACCCAGTCAACCTAGGAACAGAGGAGACCCCGCATATCACATTCTATGTGGAATCACTATTATCAGAAGAGCAAGAACTCCTAGTAGTATTCCTAAGGGAAAGACAAATAAACTTTGCATGGAGTTATGCTGATATGCCAGGACTTGATCCAAATACTATGGTCCACCACCTAGCAGTGTATCTAGATGCAAAACCTGTTAGACAAAAGCTTCAAAAATTGCATCCTCAAATTGCTTTGTTAGTCAAAATGGAGCTCAAAAAGCTATTAGATGCTGGATTCATCTGACCAATTGATTATCTAGAATGGGTATTGAACTTGGTACCCGTGTCAAAACCTGACGGAGCCATCAGAATCTATACAGACTTTAGAGATTTGAACAAGGCATGTCCCAAGGATGATTTCCCGCTTCCCAACATCGACATGATAGTAGACATGATAGAAGGGCACGAGATGCTATCGTTAATGGACAAATTTTCAGGATATAATCAGATCATAATAGCAAAAGAAGACCAACACAAGATGGCTTTCACTTGTCCGTGGGGGACCTACTGCTGGAACATGATGCCATTCGACCTAAAGAATGTAGGAGCAACATAAAAAAGGGCCATGACATTGATCTTCCATGACATGATTCACAAAATAGTCGAAGACTATGTTGACGACATCCTAGCTAAGTCAAGAAAGAGAAAAGATCATATAGCAACCCTAAGTGCTATCTTTGACAGATTAGAGGAATACAAGGTCAGACTAAATCCTAAGAAGTGCGTCTTCAGTGTACAATCAAGTAAATTACTGGATTACATAGTCTCGATGAGGGGTATCGAGGTGGATCCTGCAAAAGTCAAAGCAAGCCTTGAGATGGAAGCACCAAGGAATCTAAAACAACTAAGAGGCCTCCAAGGAAGGCTCCAATCCATTAGAAGGTTCATAGCACAACTGGCAGACAAGAAGAATCCGTATTCACACCTACTCCACAAGGGGGTAGTATACAAATGGGATATAAAGTGTGAAGAGGCATTTAACAAAATCAAGGAATATCTACTGACATCGCCAGTCTTAATGCTGCCTATCCCAAAGAAGCCATTAATCTTATATGTTTTAGCAACAGGGGCAGCCCTTGGAGCTCTCCTAGCTCAGCATGATGAAAATGGAATAGAGAGGGCCATCTACTATATTAGCAGGACAATGGTTGGTCACGAGCTAAATTACTCCATCGAAAAAGCTTGCCTCGCAGTAGTGTTTGCATCCCAAAAATTCAGACACTACATGTTGGCACACAAGATAAAGCTCATTGCAAAAATTGATCCCCTCAAGTATCTCTTATCCAAGGCAATGCTCATAGGCAAAATGGCAAAATGGGTGATGATACTGTCAGAGTATGACATCGAGTATGTGGAAAGAAAAGCCATTAAAGGTCAAGTTATTGCATATCAACTAGTAGAAACACCCATATATTCTGAGAATCCTCTTGTATCTGAATTTCCAGACGAATCCATCTTTAACCTCAATGTAGCCGATCACTGGAAATTATACTTTGATGGCTCATACACACAGCACGGATCAAGAGCTGGTATCTTCTTCATCACCCCCCAAGGGGATTGCATACCACGGTCATACAAACAAGCATTCCCTTGCACAAACAACATAGCGGAATACGAGGCTTTGACTATAGGTCTCAGGATAGCAGTGCAATGGAATATCATAGCCCTCAAAGTCTATGGAGACTCTTAGTTGATCATAAATCAAGTCAATGATGAATATCAGACTAAGGATGACAAGCTAACTCCATACAGGAAATTGGTGGAGACTCTCAAGGAATCCTTCATTGACATAACATTTGAGTAGATTCCAAGAACCAACAACAGAGCCGCTGACGCCATGGCTACAATTGGGTCTCTAGTAGACATCCCTCACAACATGCCGAAATATGAATTTCTGATCGAGCAGCTTCTCGTTCCCACATTTGAGGTACCAGAATTGGAATATGTGTGTGAAATCGTTGGTCCTGGCGATCCTTGGTATCATGACATCTACACTTATCTTCGAATAGGAGTCATACCCACTGACCTACCATCGAGCCTAAAATGAACCTTTATTAAAAAGGCATCTAGATTTGTCATCCTAGGAGATACCTTATACCATAGAAGCATAGAAGGTACCTTACTGCGCTGTCTAAATGTTGAGGAGGCATTAACTGCTCTAACCGAGGTTCATAACGGTATATGTGGCTCACACTCGAGTGGAATGACCATAGCCAAGAAATTGCTGAGGCTGGGGTACTATTGACCGACAATGGAGCGAGAAGCACATGATCATGCTAAAAGGTGTTTACAATGTCAACAGCATGGGGACCTCATCCATGCTCCAGCTCAAGAGCTTCACCCGATTATCACACCATGGCCCTTTTCGTAGTGGGGACTCGATCTCATTGGGAAAATCTCACCCACCTCATCCAATGGTCACAAATTCATTATAACTGCAACTGAGTACTTCACAAAGTGGGTGGAAGCCATACCCATGACATTTATCATTGGGAAGCAAATCTTAAAATTCATCCTGAACTATCTCATCTGTCATTACAGTGTTCCACAAGCCATTATCTCAGATAATGGGACACCATTCAAGAACCAGGAGGTTCGTCACTTGTGCGAGAAACTCAAAATCCAGCATTGCTTCTCCACCCCATACTATCCCCAAGGCAATGGCCAAGCAAAAGCCACGAATAAAACCATCCTCAAAATCCTCAAGAAAACAGTCAATGATGTAGGTCGTGACTGGCACTTGTAGCTTAATCCCGCCCTCTGGGCTTATCGAACTAGCATCTGCACACCCACTAGCGCAACCCCATTCTCCCTGGTCTATGGATCAGAAGTTGTACTACCTATTGAGATCAAGCTCCCATCCCTTAGAATATCATTGCAAAATCTCATCACTGATGAAGAATATCGGGTTTCAAGACTAAACAAGCTGGAGTTACTAGATGAGAGATGCATATATGCTTTGAATCATCTGCAAGTCTATCAAAATAGACTCAAACGAAGCTACAACAAGAAGATCAGAAGCAGGACATTCCAAGTAGGAGAATTGGTCTTAAAAGAAAATCAGAAGAATGTCCTGAATCCCAACAACAAAGGCAAGTTCAAACCCAATTGGTTAGGGCCTTTTCATCATCACAGCAAGCTATAAATTAGGGGCATATCAGCTATCAACACCCGAAGGGGAACCTCTACAGGAGCACATGAATAGCTCCCATCTCAAAAAGTTACTTCGGCGAAAACCTGGCAAACAGGCATCTTGGTAACAACAAAAAAAATCAAAAAGCAAAAAATCCAAAAAAATCATAAAAATGATCAAAAAAATAGTAAAGAGAAAAAATTGTCCTCTAGTGAAAACCACTTTGGTGGCACTTTGGGCAAGTACCTCGGTGAAAACCTGGCAAACAGGCACCTTGTGTAAATAAGCATTGTCCATCCACCAAGACCTTTATAGCTTGTTCGTCATTATCCCTCCATACATTACACATCCACTCACATCTGCACCATAGCTTGGTCCTGTGTTCGTATCATGATCCCTCCTAGTACTACTCGGCCCATTCTTAAGGTCAATTTGTCCTACCTTTATTGGAGTAGTCTATTGCATCACACTGGGGGCACGTTCTCATCAGATTGGATTTGTGTATGGTCTTAAAGTCCTCAAAATCAAAAAATAAAAAAACATCAGAAAATCAAAAAATCCAAAAACATCAGAAAATTAGAAAATCCAAAAACATTCAAAACATATCAAAATCCAAAAACAGGTCAAAAAGTCATTCAAAAAGCCAAAAACAAGGTCGTCTTGTTGAACTACGTCGTCTCTGAGCTTGAACGTAGGAAAGGTTGATCTTTGATCATCCCCTAAGACATTTAGGTCAGTCCTATAGGAGTCTATCATAATAAACTGACATTTCATCATGTATATCTTCATCTGTAAATTGGTCAAGTCATCAGTCAAACTATGTGGTCTCTGCATGTATAACGTAGGCAAGGCTAATCTGTCGATCAGCCCCCGAGGCCCCTAGGATAGGTCTTTAGGTTAGTCTCTTGGTCAAAATCTCAGAAAATTCCAAAAACATTGGAAAATTGAAAAATCAAAACATTTGAAAATCTTGAAAAAATACCAAAAACAGCCTCAAAACATTGCAAAACTCCAAAAACATCCAAATATTTGAAAAAATCCATCTGCCTCATCTCGCTTGCACCCGCAATAAACACCATTCATAATAAATTGATCGTCATCCTCAACCTTTGGTGAAACAATTAGAAACAAGTCTAGCAAGTTAAAAGTAAATCTCAAAAGCGTCGAGTCTCAAGTCTAACTCAGTACGTAAACAAGTTGGTCAAGTCTTTGTGTCGATAGTCCATCATCCAAACAGTCCCATATCAATCATCTGGTAACATCATGTCCTAGGATGAATCCTTCCTACAAGGGGCATTATTTATTAGAAATAACATTTTGGATAAACGAAATGACGTGTCGCCATCCACTAACATGTCCTAGGATGTATCCTTCCTACAATGGGCATTATCTTTTGGCAATAAGTTTTGGTTCTTATCCTTAAAAACACATTCCCTTTTGGTTAGAGGTATTGAAGAACATCAACTTGTTTGTGTGCTTTATCTTTTTCTTTTGACTTATCTTATTGTGCTCAGTCCTGAGGACCTCTCGATGATATCCGAACGAAGGATTTAGAGAGATAGGAATGGGGCAATGATCATTATCTTTTGTCTACTGTGCTTGTTGGACGTTCTTGTAAAATAACTTGGTGAATACTTGCTTTGTTGGATATGTATAGAGGATTTTTTAGCGCAGCTTATTGACTATTGCATTGATTGGTTATACCTTTCCATGTTTTGGTCCGAGATGTTTGAAACTTCTAAAGTGCATCCTAGCAAGGTTTCCGTATGTCAAGTGTGAACAAGAATACTCCTATCTATTTGTCGAGTCAAAGTCCATCACACTAAGTACAATGCCATCCTGGTCCTTTATACCTTGATGCATCGTGCTTAGGTGTGTTATCAAACATAAAGTAAGTGATCCTTTTAAAATCCCAATCCTTGATAAGAAAATCGTCCATCTATCATCATCATTCCTCATCATCATTTCTCATCATCATCTCTCATAATGTTGGCTTGTTGGATCCTCTTGTCATCATCTAATTTCTTCATTTTCCGCACTAACATCACATCATGAATAGTTAATCATCATCACCAATACATCCATCATGCATCCATTATGCATTCATCTTGCATCCATAAATCATCAGAATTTAGCATATCACATCATCCATGTCATCCATCATCGCATCATATCATCATTTAAGTTGTTTAGGATAATATAAATTTGTTATTCTAAGCATCTTAAAATCATCTCATTTGCATCGTCGTCCATAACCACCCATTTTGAACCTCTTTATCGCGAGATCGACCCTCAAATTGAATCTTTTTGCTCAATCTCTCGAGGGGGCAATGTACCAGTGTACTTCTTTCCGCTGGGGCATCCGAAAAATCAGAATTTTTTTGAATTTTAATTACGGCAAGTTATTCTTTGAACCAACGCAACAAGTACATTACTTCAAAGAGGGGCAAAATGTAGACATGCAAAATTAACATTCTGCATTTGATCAGGTTCATTCATCAACTAAACTAGATGTCGCATTAGGTCCATTCATCGATTGATCATATTCATCTTCATTCATTTATCAAGTAATTTCATTAATCTCCATCTCCTAAAGTCATTTATTTAAGATCAAGGAAACATTATCATCAATTTTTAATAAATCAAACATCCATTTAAATCAAATCTTAAATCATATTCCATCATTTTCTGATTTAAATAAATCAAATATCAAAGTCCTAAAGTCAACTCACCTAATAATCATTAAACTAACATAATCATCATCTATTTAATCTAACCCTGATTAAATACTAATCTCACTCACTTGCATTCATTAGATATCTCCACTTGCACAAATAAATCAATTTTATTGATTTATTAGAAAACCTCATTTTCCCTCAACATGACAAGTCCAACATTGCATTTATTGCTATTTTTCTTGTCCCCCTCTCAAAATTTATGGCAAAATTTGAATTCAAATTCTCCCTCTCATGGGCACTCTTCCCAAATCTTGCACAACCATTGACCACTCACCACTTGACAAGTGTCTTCTTCTCATTGGAGGATCTTTAGTCCCACATTCACCATCTTGGCCAATCTCTCATCAAGAAAATCTATAAAAGAAGGCTTAATTCTCATTCATTGGATCCACAATTTTTAGGCAAGGTTACTCTCTTGATTTCAGAACTCATCTTGCTCATCATTTTAGCTATTGATCAAGGGTTGGGAAAGGGTTACTCGCACATGTGACACCAATCCGCTATGGAATAGGTAACTTGCGGTTGCTTTCATAATGCTTTCAGTTTTCTTTCATCCTTTTTTGCATTTTTGAAGCATTTGCAAGGTATTTCATAGGGGCATTTTGATAGAGTTTGCAAGGCACTAACCCATTGCTTGAAGTTTAGTTGTTTGCAGATTTTTATGGATGCCTATAAGTCCCAAATATGATGTTTGTATGACTTCATCCTTGTGTTTTTTGCAGTCGCTTTCCCACAAACCTGGCTCACCACTAGCTCTGAATCTTTGAAAGCGTGTACTCTCTTTATGCCCATTCATTCTACAAGGATAAGACCATGGACCAAAGCCTCATATTCAACATCATTATTCGAGCATGAGAACCAAAAATAGTAAGCTTTGAGGGTCTTTGATCCTGTCAGAGATACTAGTCAGACACCCACTCCAAAGCTAGCTTTACGCTTGGTGCCATCAAAATATAGGGTCCATAGAGGATTATCTCTTAGATCATCATATTCCTCCCAATCCTTCATTAATTTCAAGAAGACCTGATCATCGTTGAAAATCACATAGGTGCCTAACTCTGTTGCATGAAAGTTTCCAAATGGATATGAGTCAATGAATTGGTTGAGTAGCCCTTCTTCTTCGGGAGTCCGATCACTTGTATCTTCTTCATTTTCCAACATTTCCACACAATATATCTCCCACTAAGAGATGGAGGTATGCACTACTTCAAAGCATAAGACTGCATTTTCTACAATGTGTTCAGGATGCAAATATTCAGAGAGAATCTTTATCTTTTCCCCGTGCTTGGTTCTCAATATCAGGTGGGACCATTTGAGTGTTCAGCATTTTCCAAGCTTTGCAGTGAAATCTCTCGAAAGACACATTCCAAATATTTTGGGAATATCTATCACTACTATTTCTTGTGTGACTACTTGGCTTGGACATGAGAAGAGGGTCACAGATAAATCTTTTATCCGACCAACGGTCAGAACCTTCTTTCCTTCTAGTTGCATGATTCTTTTCTCAAGGGGTTCATACTTAAGTTTTAGGGAATCAGCCACTTGTTTTGGCATGATAGTTGTGCTAACCCTCGAGTCAATCATATTATTATGAAAAATATTATCTCCTACAATAAGTGTTAAAAGAAAGGTGTGGTATTTGGCTTGCTTACCTCTTTCTCTTTTGCATTTCCAACATCATTTTCATAAGCTACAACTTTTGGAACTTGAGGGGCTGACATGGATCATTTGTCTATGCTTTGGCTACATGACAGAGTTGCGTCCATCTACAACATTTGTTCTTCTTTTTTCAATGCTTCCTAAAGCGATGTCTTTTGTTCGAGAATAGATATGGCATCCCACAAAGATACATTGGTAGGAACTTTCTTCAATTATTCCACCACTTTAAGTGTTCTAACTGGTTGGGTCTTGGTCTTGAACGGTGGTATTTCTCTCATTTTTTAGAAGAAAACGTTCTATTGTGACTAGGCTTGATGCCTTGCTTGCCTCCTCTAGCAATGGAAGATTATATAGTTGTGGAATAGGTCAAATTCTGGGAAATAGAACCTATTTTCTTGAAGTAATAGTTGACATGGCTTAGGGCGTGGCAAATCTTGTTGCACATATTCTCCCGTGAGCCTTCTTTTGGATCTTGTAATGTAATCTAACTGCACTTGTGGGGCACTATTCACCAAAGCTTCATTTGTGAACACTACATCTTCTTCCATCCATGAAAATAGTGCTTGATTGAGCACAATATCCATTTCTTTCTTCAAGGACATCCCTTGCATTTGCGCCCTAAAACAAGCATTTTCCATTTCAGAGGACTCATATTCGTTCACATTCGAGAGCACACCCTTGCTTCTTTGTTCGACTATCTTCTATTGGATGTTCCCCATTGGACAATTTTGTGGCAAATGACTATCACTACATGGGAAACACCATACATTCTTGTCCTCTTCCAAATTGTTCTGGCCTAGAATCAACCCTTTACTCAAGTTGTCTTTGACCATCTATAGCGGCATGGTGACTAGAACTATCTAGTTTGTGGATGTTTCCTATTGACCTCCTCCTCTAGAGGATCCTTGGTATGGACTCTGATGATAAGATGACTTCCCCTGCTATAGGCTTGCATGGTCTGCTTTGGATGAGTTGCTTTTTGTCATTTGATAATGACCAACTCGTTAGGAAATTTTTTCATGAGACTCTTCATGTAGTTGATGTCAATTGCGATTGAGGAAGAACCCGACATGCTTTTTTAGGTGACAAGATACACGTACATAGACAGTGGCATAGCCAATGTCAATTGTGTAGTAGGAGTGCTTGGAGTACCTTCTTCTCAGAGACCACCGAAGATTTCTACAAATACACACATCGAAGGTCATGGCAGAAGCTTCCTGACATCAATTAAACTATTTTTTGCATGCACAACTAAATCATATTTGTGAGGCAAGATATCCCCTCCCATGGATGTTATCATCACTGTGATGTCCGAGTTGAGGGCCTTCAGATAGAACATGAACACCATCATGGCTTGGGTTTGAGCAATCACATGGATCCTTTTCCAGGTCTTATTAAACCTAGTGTTAAAATCACTCATGGCCTCTTGCAGAGCTCTCTTGATGGTAATTAGTTGTTGCAACAGTGAAGAATGATCTACTTTCTTTGAGAAGCATTTGAACAACCTTTCTCTGAGCTGATCCCAAGAGATGATAGAGCCTGAGGCAAAATAACGATACCAATCTTAGGCCTTTCCTTTTAAATAGGAAGCTAACAACCTCAAGGAAATGTTCTCCTCTGCTATATTATGTACCCTACATACCTCTGCTATATCCTGAAGGTGTTAAAAAGGGGTTTTGAAGTCTTCTCTAGAGAATTTTTTAATATCCTTGAGGGCGTTAGCGGGTATGGCAGGCCATACATCTAGGGGTGTGGGTGATTGTAGTAGACTATCGCTATCCTAGGTTACAAAATTTCTAGGAGTAGGGGGACATACATGAGCCATAGAGAAAATATTCCTATTAATTAGGTATACAGGTATTCTGATTTGGAAGGTTGAGCCTCTAGGTGGAGTAGATAAGGATCTCGATATTGGGCTCTTAGTTCGTACTCTATTTCTCCTTACAAGTGATACAAAACCTATAAGTCTCCTCCCAAGTACTGAGGTAGGTAACTGAAATTACTGGAAGTGGCCTCTTGAAGATGCTCTTGGGCATGAAACTTTTGGTTTCCTTCCTTAGCCTAATTTAAGAAATATTTCTTACTTCTAATCAAGTGTTCAAAAAACTTCTTGTCCCACTTGACATGCCATAAAAATAACTATTGATTATCAAAGATTACACCTCTCAAATATTCTTATACAAAATTCAGTGAGTGGGGGACCAATTTGCACCTCACTAAATACCTCTAGGATTTTTATAGAAATTTGACTCTTCTTTGGGGTTTGGAAAAAAAGGGTAGAAGGAAATGTAAACATAAAACATAAAATGATGATGCACTAATGCGTTTACAACATTGCAAACCTAATAATTCCTACGAGTGATATCATTAGAAACAGAATGCCACAACCCTTCATTGTTGGAAAGAGATCAAACAACAAAGGCTAACGACAATCACAATACATACATTCAAATATTTTTGCACAAAGTGTTCAATAAGGTCCAATCAAACACAAAGATTTCGAAGGGTGACATAAAAAAATTCAAAAATTGCATAAGCTCTTCCTCCTAATACAACATTATATAACAAAAAATAGCCCTTCAAAAAAATAGAGAAGTCCAATAACATAGTCCAATTTTCACAAGTTGTTATTCTACTATATGAGCATACAACATGGAAATCAACTAATTAAACTATTTGAATCTAGCTTGCAAGACACAGTTTTTCATTCAAAACAAAAGCATAAAGAAAGAAAGCTTGATAAAGGCCATACATGCATAGTCTCAAAGATTTATCCTCAATATTTTGTGCTTTAAATATCAAATGAAGTTTAAAATAGAGGTCAGATGCCAATCCGACAATAGTTTAAGCCTTAAAAGATATAACATGAAAAAGAAAAGTAGTTTTGCAACTTTTACTACTAAAAATAGCTCTATATCCTAAGAAAACTAAAGAAACTTTTCCTCAGCAAAGGAAACTGAAACTTGGAATCCAACCCTTTCATCTGTCGCCGCCCTTCCTCTATGGTTGTAGAAAGAGTAAATCATTGCCACAACACAAAAGTAATTACTATCGGATGATGGCATTTGATAGCACATGATCTGATCATAGATCTTTAGTTAGCTCACAACAATATTTTCTCATCAATTCTCAACCACTACATTAATTCTCTTCAGATATTTAGCAAAGATAGAGGTTTGTAAACAATCAAATCCTAGAAAATAGCCTGGAAAAAGGTCCAATTGACCAATCTCATCACCCAAGGGCACCAAATCAAATCTTCCATCCTAAAAAACAAGAAAAGAAAAAGTCTAGCAAGCTCCAACAAACTCCCAAAAGATATTGCTTCATAAGAAGTGCAATTTTCCTATAGAAAAGAGATGATGTGTCGAACATGCAGAAACTTTCAAGATCATGAATATAGCTCCTTGAGAAAATCTCCGATGAGTTGACATGTGTCTTGACTCTCTCTAAAAAGGAAGGAAAAAATTGAAAGTTGTGCAGCCACCATGTGGTGCATTACAAACCTTTCTGATAACTCTACTTGAGCATGGGCTCATCCGAAACTGAAAACATTGCACAAGCTAAAAATCAAAACAATCAAGGAAAAAATTCTTCACATTTCCCAATTTAGGTTCATAAACAATATTGACAACACTCATCATGTTATCACACAAAAGGCTTCAAGTGCAGGTTCATATGACTCAAAATATTTGTTTGCAATAAATCCCTCATAGTGAGTGTTCAAAACACATTCACTATTGCAAGGAGTATCATACTCAACATTATCCATTGCTGCATCAACATGACAATCTGAAGCATACTTCTCATGAAAAAAACTGAGTTGCAAATCCATAAAAAAGATCCTCATATCCATCCATATGATTGCAACAGTCACATTCTTCAAGTGCAAACTCATCACAAAAACTATCATAAGTTGTGCTAACATTTGTCTCTAAATTTTCCCTTTCATGTACAACTATATCAATGCTATCCTCATGCAAACATTTAGTAATAACTTCAAAATCAAAATAAGGAGTGGGAGAAGGTAAAGCATCAAACAAAGGAGTTACTTGTTCATAGCTTACATTACCAACTTATCCATGCTCCTCATAATCAACTACCTAAACTGATTCATCCAATGAATCTCTTGCATACATATCTCCTTCCTTGTTCATACTACTACAACAATTAGTAGGGCTACATTATTCACTGTCAAACTAAAAACCATCATTTATTTCTTCATTACAGCTACTCATGAATGATTTCTCTCACTGAAATTCATTCAAGTGTTCCTTGTCATTTGCATTATAGCACTATTGATCACACATTTCCTCTTCAAAGAGTTTGTTCAATTCATATCCACTATCTTGCTCTTGTCTAATAGGACTTGGAACTCCATTGCCTCTCACAACATCACGTTCATTGCTTTAAGAGAAAATTTTAAAGTCACCTTGGTTTTCAACATCTAACCTTTCCATACAAGGCTCAAAAAATCTTATACCATCAGTACAATGTAAACTAAGATGACCATTCAAGGAGCACTCAAGACTATCATAGGTTTTCATAACATCACCATGCATTTTTGAGCTTTCAAAAATATTGTCATAATCATTATTGAAACACTTCTCACTTAAGGAAATCAATTCTACCACTTCCTATTGAGAGGAATCACAGTCACCAGGGCTACACATAGAATTGTAATGTCTCTGATCATCTGAACAAGAATTTGTTCCAGCTAGTTGCACATTTACATCTGCAACACTAATGTTGTCGCCATGAAGACATGAAACTTCAAAATCAGCATAATCTTCAACTGTATATTAAAAGTCCATAGAGGAGAAAATACTTTCACTATCATTCACATCATTGCAGCCTCAACATTTTTGTACTCTTGGAGAAAATAGTAAAAACCTCACACATTTCATTCATTTCATCATGACTGTTATGGTTGTAATCTTCATCTGGATATATTTTTTCCATGGGTTGATTAAATACCAAATCCTCACCACCTAATGATGCATTACCATTGTCTTCTTCTATATTAGCTAGATCTATTTGATGAAAATTGGAAAAGGTACCATCACAAAGGTTAATCAAGAGATTTATTCCATACTTTTCTATCATTTCCTCAATCACTGAAATTTATTGATATATGCATTTAAGGCTAGTAGGCTTCAAGTGATCTAGCATGATACTTAGACCTAGCTCAAGCCCTTCACAAAAAACATCAATACATACTAATTCTTCAGGTCTATGTAATACTCATATAGCAAACAAAATTTTCATGAATCTATCATGAAAATGATAGAAGGATTCACCCTCAAATCTCCTTATATCATACAATGTATTAATATGTGACATAAGTTCAACCTCATTTTAAGATTTCTCTTCATATTCTTCTTGGGTATGCAAATTTCTACTTTCAAACAAGCACTTATTATCATTCGATATTCCATCAAATTGATCAATGAAAAATGTTCCAAGCTCTTTCCATGAACATAAGGAATTCATTGGAAAACTAGAAAACCAATATTTAGCAGTACCTTCTAAAGTTCTTACAAAAAACTTCATGGTAGCATCATCTTCTATTATTTGACAGTCTTCCATCAAATCAAAAAACCATATACATGTTGTGAGGCTAACTTTTCAAGATCTTCTCTAAACCTAGGTAAATATTCATTAATTCTTCTTGGGATAGAATGTAGGTAACCCTATATTTTATTGAAATCCAGAGGGTCATATCATTCACTAGTGAACACCCTTCTTTGAGGACATGGTTGTGTTTTAGGCATGATATTACAACTTGTAGAGGGAGAACTAGGACAACCATGCATATTTGCAAATGAAATTTATTCCCTCTACAACTATTCATTTCTCAATATCCCTTTATTATATAGTGTTCAATTTCACTAAATAAGGGAACCAAAGTTTTCTAGGACCTTCAAACAAAAAATACTTGGTTATGTTGTAGCTGCTACAATTTCTTCTTCTTGACTAGAAATCTTTTTAGATCTGAAAATTTCTTCACATCTTTATTAGGTTCTTTTGATAGAGTCAACACCTCTCTTCACAAAGGACTGAACTTCAAGCAATATGAAGCTCCTTCAAAGATGAATTTCCTTCTTAGTTCTTCTCACTAGCAGTGCATAACAAATTGTGAAACTTTCAAGTTCACTACAAGAATTTATTCTTCCAAGTATGAATTCCTTCAATATTTGAACCAAATTTTTAGATTAGCAAATAATATGACTCTTTGATAGGACGGTCTGCAATTGGATATTCAAAGTTCTTCCCCAGTAGAGTAATTAATCTATTGGCTCCTAAATCTATAATCCACTTGAATCCTAAAGGATTTCCAAGCCTAATGGTTAGATTCAAGTAGAGATTTGGCCAACAAACATGATATTGAATTAAAACCATTTCTCCCCTACACTTTGGGCTCTATGAAACCTAGGAGGGTGATCCCAACAATATACTTATAGATACTTGTGTTTCAAAGCATCCAAAACACTATAAATAGATAATTTCTCGTTTAGTTGCTACATAGACACATTACCCTAAAGGTTTGGCTAATCTTCATGGTATTTGCTAGTTTAAGCATGAGAGATGTAAAGCATTAAATTCCACAAACACCCACAACAAGATAGATAAGTAAATTTGATTTTAAATTGTAGCCACTCACAAAAAATCTTAGGAAACCACAACATTGAACAAACAGTTCCATATTCTAGGGTGGAGTCACCAAAACCATGTAATCTAAAACTCGTTACAACATACAATATGTCAAAACTATGCCTATAAGATAATTCCTTATGTTACTGATACCAAAAACTTAACTAGTATTGCTTAATAATCCCATTACATAGTTCCATAAACCTATATCTATGCTAATACAGTTTAATTCATTCTTTGAATGATAGTAATAACACTAAATAGACATTCAAGGAGAAACAAGAAGACAAATAATAAAAACCCTTGATTTGTTATATTCATAATCTATGCAATACATACCATGGAGACAACTAGTTCAAAATATCTCATTTATTTATCAAATATGACAGTGCTATAATTACATTCTCCATCACAAACTCAGAAAACCCTAGAACCTAAAGTAAACACATATCTATTTTCAGACCTTGTTACAAAGAAGTATTCTGATGAGACAAAAGAATGAGCCCTCTTCCCAGAATGAAGCAAAAAATTACACTTAAGGAAGAAGAAACCCTAAATAGAAATATTCAATAGACATCTGGCATACCCAGCTCCATTGATCAATAACCATCTCCAACACTTGAAGAATCCTCATATGTAATTTGATTCTCGCCTCTTTATTCTCTTTCCTGTGTAGAAAATAAATTTATCTTTACCATGAAATCCCTTTAATCTTTTACATTAGGTTGTGCAAAACTCATTTACCCATCCCTACTTGCTTTCACTTTCACCCAGCAACTGAAAATGGTTTTTACTGTGAAAAACCCTTTCTCTCTTCTCTGGTTTGCCCTGCAGCTACAAATAATTATGTTTTTCTAATGAAATCCTTTTTACTCTCCTTATATTTAATTATTTTCACTTAAAATTTTATTACTTTTATGTGAATGATTTAAAATCATTTATCTGAGTAATAAAAACATTTCAACCATGGGCTTTACATTTAAATTTTAATGCCCAGAAGATAATCTTTTTATTTTTCCCTCGGGAATACTCTAAATCATTTTATGTCGAGAAATATAAAACCTTTCTTACCCGTGCACCTTATATTTGCACATTTCATTTAAAATATTTTCTTTTTAAAAGGTAAAGGCTTTAATTCCTTTCTCGAGCTAATAAAATGTTTTACTTGCACTTTTTCCCATCGTCAACAATAGTCCTCCATTAAATATTTGCTTATAAACATTATGCACAAGCCCAAAAAGTTTACGAGAAGCATTGAGAAAGGCCTACATAAATCCTCCCCACTCCCTCACTGGATGAAATTTCATGTGGGTGGATCCCTCACAGGCTAGGAGGGGATGGTTTGGATTTGTCCATGTCTCTCCTTCTCCAACCGTTGATCAAACCTCCTATTGCTTTATGTTTTTCTCCCCTCTTCCCCACCACTATATGTTGATTTCAGCACTTTCCCTCATGGGTTAGCGGGGGGAGCCTACCATACAAACAATACGCCAAACACACTAAGTGCATTCATGAATGCATAGACTACTTGATGAACAATATCAACAATACTCCCTTGATTTTGAATTGGTGAAGTTGAAAACATCTATATCACAACTTGATTAATGTGTAACATGTATCTTGAGGGCACCGACGATCTTCTCATTAATAATTTCCATCTACAATCTTGTTGCGGCTTGGCCTAAAAGGTGTTTGAGCTAGATATAATAAATTTTGAATGCCAATGCCAAAATAGAATTTAATACATTTTCTCTACAAACACAAATTTTTCTTGCACAAAGTAAACATGTGATTGGTTCACCAACACCTCAAGCATCGAACAAAGGTGTTTCCAAAAGAATCTTCTTGTATCATTGTTGAAATTTATTTTGCAATATCAAAGTGACTCCTTTCAGCTAGCATGATGGCCGCCCTAGCAACATAAACACTTTACAATATGGTTCACTAGCCTTCTCAAGGTGTATTGTCTCATTCTTTGGATTCTTCCTCTCATTTCAAATACTTGAAAAATAATTCCAATGTCCAAGTGAAATGTCAACACAAGAATTCTTCACATCTACTTCACTTTGTGCATCTTTGAAAATTTCTTCATTTTAATCCAATCCTCAGTCTTCTATTCCATACTAAATTCGAGCATTATTTCCACTCCCACACCTTCACTTTCTTTTTCTACAATTTTTTTATTTAGTTCTATCTCTTTGTTTACAAGCCTCAAAAATTTGGCACGTTCCTCACTGACTGATGAAGCTGAAGCTAGAATAGCTAAAGCGCAACTAAGATGACAAATTTTTTCTTGCTTTTCTATGGCTTTAGCTCTTGCCAACTCTTGCACCATTCTTTATGTTGTAACGTTCATCTCTTGTAATGAAATATCACTTTGATTCAATATTTCCTTGTCCTCCAACCTTGCTTTATCCTCTTTCTTTGTCTTTTCTTCCTGCAAGTTCAAAAAGGCGGATTCATATAGGAGGAAACACAATCAAAAAAATTGGAATCATAATAAGCTCCTCTTGCATTTCCAAGTAATCTAGTTTTCTTCTTCAATCAACAACTGAATTCTCTCTTGTAAAATGCAGTAGCACCCATAGAATCCACAAGCACAACTAGGAGAGAAGACAGTGTGGCCTAAATAGCTTCTTTTGGCTTGAATTTCCCTAACACTGTAAATGCTTTGGAAAGGATAAGGAGGGAAGAAGGTATTGAATGGTTCAAAGACAGGTCCAACCAATCACATACCAAGCATCAAGAAAAATATTTTTCCCACAACTTCTTAAACCTATGCAAACTATTTCCTTTGCAATATCAAATTGACCCCCACAATTGCTGCCATGTTTGCAAAATAATAATTTCCTAATATATATGCTAAATACACACATTCATCGAGCCTTCCAAGATGTATTTCCTCATTCAATAGATTCCTCCTTTCATTTCAAAAAGTTGCAAAATAATTCCACCTTCTGGAAGTGAAATATCAACACAAGAATTCTTTGAACCTGATTCACTTTACGCAGCTTTAATAATTTATTTTGCTTGAAGTGAACCATTTGTTTTTTTTTTCATGTTTCTAGGTATACATAAAGCACTTGATGTGTTTTTATCCACTTTAAATGTGTCCCTAATAAATTCTAAATTTAATTGGATCTCATTTCAAGCCTCTGCCCTAGTTGCAAGATGGAAATATGCATCCATATAATCTAGAAACTTGAACAATATTTACCTTTTTAGCATCTTGTAGCTATTCAAAAAACCTAGAAAGACTAAATAATGATGTCACTTTATCCCATGGTAATTCAAGCATTTTTTTGTACACTCAGTACTACACCATCCATTTTGGTAGCACAACACCAGCCACTAATGATAGTACTATATTCCCATTTTCACCATTTCTTAAAGAAGACCCTCAACTTCATCTAGCTCTTTTTCTCCAACATATCCTTGTTGGAATATTTTGTCATTGATGTCAAAAGGGGATCAGAGGAGAAGTGTGCTGATCCAGTGCAAAAGTGCATATAGCTATCATTGATGTCAAAAGTACAGATCATGCAAATGGATTTGGCATTCTTGATAGCTTAACTGGTTGTGTGCTCAAGTGATGTAATTTTATGTGTATGATGAGTTGTAGGTATGAATGAATATCATGTTGTTGTCATTAATTTAGACATTAATTTCAACATAGTATAGGTTGTTGCAGTGAAAGGAAACAAGTGATTGCAGGTCCAGAATATGCTCAAGTATGTGTTCAGAATGTACTCTGATATGTGCTCTACATTTGTATTGTGTTCATCATATTCTTATGAAGATATAAAGGATTTTTCAAGGACATCTATGGGTGATATATCCTAGATTACAACTTTTGGGATGATGAAGAGTGAAAGTTAAGTTCATTGGTTTATGAAGTAGTCTGGCAGAGTTGTTTATCTATGGATTGGGAGAAATGTATCTACTCTGTAGTCCTCTGCTAGTTTGTTTCAATTCTTGTGGATCTGGAAGAAGGTCTATAATGGGTTTATCTATGTTCCATCAAGAGTTCTCATGGTTTGGTGCTCCAGTATGAAGATTTGAGTGAACCTCCAGTATGCTATGTTCCAAGTTTGAGCCTTCAATAAGAATGCTCCAATAGTTTCCTTTGTATTTCTTGCATATTAAATATCTTTATCTGTGGATTGGAAAATATTTAGAGGCATTTCTGAAGTTAGTATGTTTTAAGTTTGAGCCTTTGGTATGAATATTTGAATGAGTGATATTCACTAGAGTGAAAACTATTTTATCTGTGCATTTGATGGTGATAGAGAGAATGTATTCTGCTTGAAATTCCTCCACATTTAAATATTTTTCTTTGCGGTTCTAGAGCTAAGCTGGTAATGGTGTTATGTTTCTTCATCTCCAATGGTTCATGATTAGGTGGTTCACAAGAAGAAATTTGGATTGTGAATGAAGACTGCTCCTAGAAGGCCTTTGTCAGCAAGACAATGTGGTGTTAGTAAGAGTTTGAGCAATGTCTCTTCAACATTGCAATAACAAGCCTTTGGATATTTTTTGATGAAGCCATGTGGTGTCAATAGGACATCTTTAGATGTCTCCTTGACATGGTGAGTATGATACAAGATGTGGAACCCAGTAAGGTGCACATGGAAGGGAGATCCAATGTGAAGAGGATGATGTACAGTCAAAAGATGAATAGAACAAAGGAACGTGGTAGTGACTTGGACTGATGGACTCCACCATGGTAGGATGTTGAGGTGTCTTCATCAATGTGACATAGGCATATTCATAGAACAAAGATGGATGTTCCCCCAATGGAGTGATAAAGTGCTATGTGGACCCAATAGAATGACGTGTAGAGTTAAGGCGGACATATGGAAATCGATAATTCATTGTTTTGCATCCTTGTTGGAAAAAAAAACTTGATCAAGGCACGAAAGGAGAAGATTAATGACCAGTGTTCAAAATTTAAGATTTACAACAGTCTAGTCTATGTGAATAGGGGTTTCAAAGTCAGTGACTGATAATGAAAAAAATTAGGTCACTCAACTATCACAATGAACATTTAATGAAGGAGATTTTATCTACTGGTTGGAAGCTAAAAGGAATCTGGATCAATTAAGGTCAAATCTGATTGAATGAACAAATGAAGAAATTAAATACATATCATATTTCAAGATCAAACAAAAAGTTATTTTGGTAAAATTCTCTATGAAAGAAGTTAACGAAAAAGCAACTCAATGTAGAGCCAGAACAACCAAGAAGATATTGGGTAGACTCTATCAAATGAGCTGGACGAATGGTGCAAGGCTCAAGATGAATTGATGTGAAAATATTAGTACACAAAGGGAGTTGATGTGAAAATATTTGGTAAGATGAGATATACAAAGAAATAAAATCAAAGAATATCTTCTCATCCAGTTCAAAGGAATTCCATGAATAGGTACTCCCCATGTTTTAATGGTTACTGTCATGATTGTAATCAATATGGTCATAGAGCTAGAGATTGTAGAGTTTCTCCTAGAAATAGAAAGTCATATACTCCAATAAGGAATATGCATGTGGTATGCTACAAGTGTGACAACTTGGTTCACATAGTTAAAGACTACAAACTAGATCTTGTAAGACCTGTACTACAAAGGAAGAAGAATACAAGCTACATGTATAGAAACTCAACTACTACTGTGAGAGGCATGAATGTTTTATGCTATAAATGTGATAATTATGGTCATACAACTATGTACTATAAATTGGATTTTGCAAGACCAAAAATACAAGGTGAGAGGAGTATGTCCTCCAAAGTGAACACTATTTCAAATACTTTTGAGAAGAAGGTTGAATAGATAGAGGAAAGGACAAAGAAGGTTTCGAAAGAGAAAGACTGGTAGGTAGCACTCCATGAGGCTACTTCTACCTTGCATCACTAATTTGTAGTGATGGGGCAAAAGTCTAGGGGGAACTAAATTAATACTTCATTCATCCCTAGAAATGGAGAAAGAGATCAAGTCAAGTAAAACATGTTTTACAAATTTCTAATAACTTGATGGTTGCAGGTTTATGATCACATTCTTGCTCCTTGAGATTATTTTCAAGGTGTAAGAAAATTAGAAAATGATGGATAGTTAGCTGCAAAAATTGATATCAGCCTTGAGTATTAGTTTTTGAAGAAAAATGGTGTAGATTCTCTATCAAGAGAAATACCTCCTACCTAGAAAATGAAGATGATCTGAAAGATTCAAATCAATTGGGATAGTGAACATTTAGTTACAGAATACCAAAGAAAGTGACATTGAAGAATACCACATTTTACCATATTTGCATGACAGAGGTTGTGGAGCTGGGAATATCATCTAGGCATAATCATCTTTAGCATAAACAAAATTTATAGCATTTGGTTTTGATTTTGGAGAGATGTCGCTTGTAAGCGAATACATGTCTTTCACACTGCAGAGCTAACAGTTTTGAGTGAAGTCTAATTGGCTTATCATGCAAGTACATGTCTTGTCAATCTTGAAGGAGCTTCATTCAATGAAGTATAG
Source organism: Sequoia sempervirens (assembly GCA_007258455.2). Taxonomy (NCBI): domain Eukaryota; kingdom Viridiplantae; phylum Streptophyta; class Pinopsida; order Cupressales; family Cupressaceae; genus Sequoia; species Sequoia sempervirens. The sequence goes on from VDFB02193867.1 coordinate 750,662,829, forward strand.
GACCTAGATAACCTCCATGGGGATCCACATGAAGATCTAAGCATCAGCAAAGCAATGTCTTATATTTAAGTTTGACCTATCTGGGTCTACATGTTAGCTGACTAGCCTTTGCAATTAAGCTGACTTGATTATGGTTTGAGGGCTTGTGAAGGATATAAATGATGAAATGAACAATTATTCAAAGAAATGAAGCAAATGCATGAGTAGGTTAGTAGAAGTGTATGGAGCAAGATCTAAGGAGGAGCTACTATTGGTATCAAATTAGTATTATACTTGATACAATGCAATCATGGATATTATTTGGTACATAGCATAAAGTGAACACATTCACAATTTTTAGTAGGGCATGATATCCTCAGTTGGTGTCAAGTAAGTGACTCAATTGGCATAGAGTATGAAATCATAAAATCTACAATTGATATCAAACCTGATTGGAGAAGAGCATTAAAAAGTTGAATGCAACAGTTGGCTTGAGAGAAAAAGTTGTTCTGAATTGGTATCATTTCAAGGAGGAGAAAAGTTATTTTGTCATTCCTAAGGAGTAGTGGCTACAATAGTATGGTGACCTAAGAAGAAGAAGAGGAGAAAGGATGATAAAGTTCTCATGGGCATAAGTAAAGTTGGGAGAGGTATCAAATACAAATTGGTTATCAAAGAAATGCTTGCAAATTGATACTAAGCCCAATGATGAGTAAATTCTTATGTATGTAGGAAAAAATAATGGAGAATAGTCAACTAAACCCTTTTCACTACTTTTCAAAGGGGGGGGAGGTGTGAGATTGTTAGAATTCTTTTAGGAGTGATCCCTTTTTCATTGACGTCAAAGGGGGAGAATGTATGCAAATGCTAAAAGAGTAGCATTGGTGAAAGAAGCAACATAAGTAGAAGTAAAGATGATACTAGTACAAATGTTGAATTGATCAACTGGTATCTTTGAGCATTCAAGTTTTTCCATCAATGACAAAGGGGGAGATTGTTGGAATATGTTGTCATTGATGTCAAAAGTGCAGATCATGCAAATGGCTTTAGAATTCCTCATAGATTAACTGGTTGTGTGCTCAAGTGGTGTATTCATATGTGTATGATGAGTTGCAAGTATGAATGTCTATTGTGGTGTTGTCATTAATGTAGCCATTAATGTCAACATAGTATAGGTTGTTATAGTGAAAGGAAACAAGTTATTGTAGGTCCAGAATATGCTCTGGTATGTGCTCTGCATTTCTACACTATTGATCCTATGCTTATGCAGATCTGAAGGATTGTTCAAGAACATCCATGAGTGATATATCCTGGATTACAACTTTTGGGTTGATGAAGAGTGAAAGTTAAGTTCATCGGTTTGTGAATTGGTCTAGTAGAGTTGTTTATATGTGGACTAGGAGAAATGTATCTGCTTCATAGTCCTCTACTAGTTTGTTTCATGTCGTATGGATCTAGAAGGGCTATAATGAGTTCATCTATGTTCCATCAAGATTTCTCATGGTTTGGTGATCCGAAATGAAGATTTGAGTGAGCCTCTGGTATGTTATGTTCCAAGTTTGAGCCTCCAGTAAGAATGGTCTAGTAGTTTCCTCCATATTTCTTGCATATTGAATATTTTTATCTATAGATTGGAAGTTATTTATAGGAATTTCTAAAGTTAGTATGTTTCAATTTTGAGCCTTCGGTATGAATATTTGAGTGAGTGATGTACACTATAGTGAAAACTACTTTGTCTATACATTTGGTGGTGATAGAGAGAATATATTCTGCTTCACATTACTCCACATTTAAATCTTT